>JBBBDQ010000875.1:1682500-1725000 GCA_037127315.1 Ascarosepion bandense | reverse complement strand
TGAAGAAAGTTTTATTTTATTTTAATTATTTTTTATATATAAGTAAATAAAGACTCTTAACAAATAGAAAATGTTACCATAAATAAATGTGGCAAGATTTGTACAAGAGAGAGAGAGAATAATAGGAAAGTTCTTAAAGATAAAGTTACAGATAATTGGCGGGAAGAGAGTGAAAGAAGAAACAAACCCCAAAATGGAGGCCGGTATCATACAGAGATTAAGATTTAAATGACTGAATATGCGTAAACAGCAGACAGAAAGCAGCTTATAGCAAAAAGATTTTTGGGTTACCAAAAGATCTGGTAATGCTTGAGTGTACGGTTGAATGAGCGAGCAAGAATGAATGAAAGATCGTAATAGATTTAGAAAGATTGAAAGTGAGAGGCAATCAAAGAGAGAAAGAGAGTGTGTGTGTGTGTGTGAGAGAGAGAGAGAGAGAGAGAGAGAATGTGTGTGTGTGTGAAAGTATAAATGAATCGTCGAGTAAATAATACAGAGTGGGTTAATGATCAAGTAGACAGATGAAGAATGACTAAGAAAACATGAAGAAATATAAGACTGAGTGAGTGAGATTAGATTAAGATAGAGGTGAGTAAGTGAGTGAGAGCGTCAAAAGGTTTGAGTACAGTGAATCATTTAGTGGGTGAGAGTGAGTGAGATTGGATGAACATAGAGGTGAGTGAGTGATTGACAATGGTCATTAGGTTAGAATGTGATTGAAAGAGAGTGGGAATATGAATGAATGCGTGATAGAGATGTTTGAATGTATGAGAATAAAAAGTTCAAAGATAGTAGAAGTGAATAATAAAAATATACAGAGAATGAAAGAAGGAAAATCAGCGAGATATAAAGGAAGGCATATTATGAGAGAATAATTAAAATAGTGGAAAAAAAGAAATTGAAAGAGCAAAATATGAAGTGAAAGAAAGGGAAAAAGAGTGGATGAAATGAGAAGTGGGTAAGAAAGGGATCAAGAAAGAAAGAAGTGATTTCCTCGCTTTCTATATAATGTACTACATACACAGATTCATATCATACCAAACGACAGTCAAATGTCGAAACTTGAGCAGACGACATTTAAACCACTCGTGATAGGCGAGGACAGGCAGACTGGGGTAATAACTCCACAATCGCTTGGATTTCGCAGCTCGACTCTCTCTCTCTCTCTCTCTCTCTCTCTCTCTCTCTCTCTCTCTCTCTCGTTATGGTTTGTTCTGTTTGGATTTTGTTTTCTGGTGAAAGAGGCCCCATGGATTTCGTGGGGAAATTGCTTTTGCTGATAGCATTGATTACAGAAACAAGGATGAAGAGGTGTGTATGCCGTAAAGCACATTCCTTGCTGTCTGCTCGTCACTGTTAAAGCTCTAAAAAGCTCTCAACCTCTACCACGACACTTGAGCACTTGCTCGACCGCTGTTCGTATATTTCTAACGTTCTCTTGTACTGGATATTTGGGCTTTGGTGTTGTAACAATGGAAAAATAAATGGAAAGTCCTGTGAAGATTTTTGAAAAAACACATGATTAAATTGTCCGTAGAGATCCAACTTCAAGCCAAACTAAAATACTAAAACTAAGTCAGTCTATCTATCTATCTATCTATCTATCTATCTATCTATCTATCTATCTATCTCATACACGCACGCGCGTTAATTCTTAATCCAAAATAAATATTTAGCTGCTCGTTTCCGAGTATTCTTGTCTGCTAAGATTATTAGCTAATCCCTGTTGTAGATGCTTGCTCAGGCACATCTATGTTTGTTCAACTTCAAAAGAGCCCACCTGTGCTTTATAGTGCAACTATGCTGAGCGGAATTTTATTATTTCTGTGAGAGAGCGCAATTACTGTCATGATCAATAGTTTTGAAGAACACGACCCTCAAATTGTCAATCACAACTACTTGTGACTCCGTGCTAGCACAATGGATTTCGAACATTTCCGTCTACACAATTTCGCTCATAAGTCTTGGGTCAAGTTGTTCGCGATTTCCAACGGAGCTGAGTGCTAGCTGCTGAACACAAAGCCGCATTTTTATTCTTAAACTTCTGAAGTTATTACACATCACTAACGCTTAATATTAACCCTATTCTCTTTCATACGATTACGACCTTCCAATGCCCATCTTCTCTCTAGGGCTCTATTAATAAAAATTTAATTATGTCTACAAAGCATTTGGGTCAAGTATCCATAGCGTACATAAGAGAACCAGAGACTATCACTCTAGCACGTATGTTCTTATTCTTTCTCTCTTACAGACTTTAAAAATATTAATATAAATCAGCAAATACATTCATGCAAAAATAGATCAGTAAAATACCAAAGATTTCAGATTATACGCCGGAAAAAAAAAGAAGCCAACAGATTGACATGATAAGAGGAAAAGATTAGATCGAATGATTTCATTCCTCTCAGAAATCTGATTAGCTGATAGCCTAAATTATTACATGTTTAAACTATATGGGTATCTTTTATTTTACAAGTGCACGACAGAACATTTTTATGTAGTTCTTCCATAATTAAATTATTGACATCGTCAATTTTTGTTATATGATCTAATGTGAAAATTTTTATGCTCAGAAGCTAATAAACTTCTTTTCCACAGAGGAAATCTTACAAACCTATCACTATTTAATTGCTATTTCATGACAAACTATATATCTGGAGATTCTTAACAAAATTCAAAAGAGGTCTATAATGTAGTCGATCCCGACCTGGTATCTAAAATTTAGTTACTTTCTCACCAAAATTACGTGACTTCCCTCTGTCCTTTCTGCAAATATTTTCATGGCACTTGGAGAACCTTCCTTATTGGTGCCTCGACTGCATGAATTTAAGCGTGCTACTAGTTTGGTAAGTACTTTTTAAATAGCTAAATGCAAGAGTCTGTTCTATTCTAAAAATTTGTTTTCTTGCAACTCTCGCTTGTGGAACTCCCTTCCGATTTCTTGCTTCCTTGCCACTTAGAATTTTCACAAATTCAAAAGCAACGCTACTATCTTCTCTTTTCATGAATCCTGTTTTGCTATTGTCGTTTCTTTTCATTTCTCCTCACTAAAGTCTTTTCATTCTCTTTGACTCCCTGTAACCTCCTTTCGTCCTAGTGGCATTATCGCCTTGCTTGAGATGATTAAAAGAAATGTTCAGAAGTGTTTGATTCTTTAGTTAAAACATTTACTACCAGGACACCCCATGCTACTTCCACAGAGTTGAATCACAAACCTTTCCTCCTGTTTCGAAAGGTAAGAATAAAGTTCCTAAGAACTGATATTTTGGGAAATAAACTTTCATGTCGCTGCTTCCCCGAATACTTTAATCTTGGCCTCTTCCCGCCAAGGGTCAATTATTATCTATCATCATTATTCTTACTGTATTGGAGTATATTTAATAAAAAAAACTTAGTTATCTAACGAATTAGTAGGTTTGATATGAAATGTTTTCAATTGCGTGTATGAATAGCTTGTCATTTATTTCCTGGTATTTACATTTAGATGTGTTAAACAGCTTAGAACATAGCACCATTTGTAGCAGATCACTCCATTTTTAGGTGAGCAAAAGTAAAGGAACAAATAGCCTTGAAGTAAATAACATTTAATATATATTTTTTTTTTATAATCGTGTGGCCCCAAGCAAACTGTCACTGTTGTGCAGGCGGTTACATAGGAGGAATGTTACGAGGAGTGGGACGTTGCAGGGGGTGTCAGGAAGAGAGTAGGAGAAGGAAGAGATTACTGATGAGAGTGGGTGGACGAGGAGGAATGTTATGAGGAGTGAGAGGTTGCAGGGGGTGTCAGGAAGAGAGTAGGAGAGGGAAGAGAGTAGTGATGAGAGTGGGGTGGACGAAGAAAAAGCATGAGAGTGAGGATGTAAGTTAGTGAGACAGGAGATGACTATTGACTTGACATTTAAATTCTTGGAGATTGTAACTGTTGGGAAAGCAAGTATGCAGAAGAGAATTCCACAAGCGGGAAGTGCGAGAAAAGCTGCTGGGGTAGAATTTGCGTTTACAATTTACTGGTTTCACAGTAAAAGGGTGGGACCTAGTTGCTAATCTTGTGGCTCGAGGAAATTCGAATATAGGGCGTACCAGTGAGTTAAGTTCATCGGAGCAGAAGCCGTGAAAGTATTTGTAGAAGAGACACAGGGAAGCCACACTGCATCGGTGACAAAGCGACTGTATCCTAGCTGCTAAGTCGGGATCGATCACATTACAGATTCTCCGTTGGATTCGGTCGAGGACACCTAAGTGGATAGCAGGAGCACCGGACCAGATATGGCAGCAATACTCAATGCACGGGCGGATGGTAGACTTGTATATGTGCAGGATTGTTTGGGACGGGAAAAACTTCCTGGGTCTACACAGATAACCGACTTTCTTAGCAGAGGATTTAGCTATGGATTCTATATAGTTATTCCACTTGAGGTCTAGTGTGAAAGTTAACCCGAGGAGGCGCAGTGTTTTGCTTTCAGGGAGAGAAGCCTGATCCATGTTAATGGGTGGGAGGAACTATTGTCTGTTGTGGTTATTAGATAGCAGCTTCGTTTTGGAAGCATTAAAATTTACGAGCCATTTCTTACCCCAGTCCACCACGGATTGGAGGTTGTTTTCAAGCTCGGCAGCGAGGTTTGCTTTTTCAGCCTCGGTAGATTTTTGATCGAGACGAGAGTAAATCGTAGTGTCGTCAGCATATATGCCCACTTGGGATCTTATTACATCAGGGAGATCATTAATATAGATAAGGAAAAGCATAGGACCTAGAATAGAGCCTTGAGGGACACCCGCATTCATGTGATAGTATTGGGAAGCTTGTCCGTTCAATACCACCCTCATTGTACGGTTTGAAAGGAAGGACTGGATTAGGTCAAACAATTGTTCAGTTATACCAAAGCTCTGCAGCTTGCATAGAAGGCCAGCATGCCAAACTCTGTCAAATGCTTTGGATATGTCAAGGGCTACAGTTCGGGCTTCGCCGTTTTTGTCGAGGTCCTGGTGTATATACTCAGTGATGGTCGTGAGCATTATCAGCAGCAGACCTGGTGAAGCGGAAGCCATACTGTTTGTCAGAGAAGAGTCTATGGGCTGTGAGATGTTGTACCACCTCGGCGTTGATGATGGCTTCGAACACTTTGCCAAAGATGGGTAGGAGGCTGATAGGGCGATAATTAGCGGAGTCAGAGGGTTCTCCAATATTTTTATATATAGGAACCACGGAGGAGGATTTCCAGCAGGCAGAAAAGCAGGAAGCAGAAAGGCAGTAGTTATAGAGTTTAGAGAGAACAGAGGAGAATTCAGGAGCACATTTCTTTAGGACAATGATGCGTATTCCATCGCCACCGCTCGCCTTATGGGGGGTCAACCTTAGAGATTATTTTGGAGACCACCGAGGGAGTAATTAGTATGTCAGTCGGTTGGGCCTGGGTTCGGAGAGGGAAGTCGGATACAAATACTTCAAATGAGTTAGTGGAGAATCTGTGAGCGAAGTACTCAGCCTTGTCTGTTGAAGAGCTGAAGACCTAAAATTCGTTTATTAGAGGGGGTTTGAGGGCTTACTGTTGTTCAGCACGCTTTTGCAGAGTCTCCAGTAGTCTTTGGAGCCGAACTTACGGGATGCTATGCGCTGCTTCATTCTGGCTGCAAACATCAGATGTGGCTTCATAAAACTTGCTATCAATAACTACATGAAATCTGCAACCATTAAAATTACCAAACTGTTGCATTCTTCATTTGTGATGCTTTATCACACATTTAATGCAGCCTTTTTCAGTTCTTGTTTGTTTCGGAGTTGGGGGTTCATTCTTCAGTCTCCTCTTCAAGAAATTAAAATCATGCTTTATTGGGTTGTAGTCCAGTAATTAACTTGGCCAGTCTAAAACTGTCAATTTTTTCCCTGATGAAGTCCTTAGTTATGTTTGTAATATGTTTTGGGTCATTGTCCTGCTGCATGATGAACATCCACCCAATAAGTTGGGATGCATTTCTCTGTAAACTGACAAACAAAATGCTTCTTTGGACTTCTGAATTCATTCTGCTGCTACCATAATGAGTTAGTTCATCAATAAATATGAATGAAACTGTTTTGGAAGCAGCCATGGAAGCCAAAACCAAGAAAATGCCTCCATCATGCAGATCCATTCTTTCTCCACACTTTTTTTTCCATCACTTTGGTAGAGATAAAATACGGATCTCATCAGTCTATAAAAAGATCTTCCAGAACATTTTATCGCTCATCTCTGTATTTTTTCAAAATCAAGTCTGGCTTTCCGATTATTACTGCTGATGTGTGATTTGCGTTTTGTCATATGGCCTCTGTATTTGTGCTCTCAAACTTTTCTTCAACGGGTGAATTGTGAAACCTTCAATCCTGTACCTTGAAGGTTGTTGATGAATGTCACTGACTGTTGTTTTGGAATTTTTCCTCACGGCTCTAACAATGTTGCTGTCATCAACTGCTGTTGTTTTTGGTTTTTCTTGGCCAATTTGTTCTATGTGTGTTGCTCAGTACACCAACAGTTTCTTTCTTTTCAGCTCATTCTAAATTGTTGTCTTGGTTATATACAATGTTTGTCCAATGGCTCTAATCGATCGATTTTCCAACTATTCTCAGTTTCAAAATAAGTGAGTGTTCTTAGCTAGGTTTTGTGTCGAGGTACCCCCGATAAATATCGAAAATCGATAATCGAAAAAATCGGGTTATAGAAGGTTCGGTTTTAATCAAATTTGATACACTCATAGATAAAGGCATAAGAAACGATATTCAGAAGTTTCAAGGTTGCAGTTCTTACAATAGTGCAGAAAATCGATAATATATATATATATATATATATATATATATATATATATATATATATATATATATATATAAGGCAAGATGTTTGTGTGTGTGTTTATCTGCCTGTATGTCTGTATTTTTTTCAGCCCTTTTATTTTAGTTTTTCTTCGGGTTTGGCTCTAAGTAGGTATAATTGTAGTTCTTAGTCTCAGCCATGATATCATTTACTTGGAGGACTTATTTAGCCTTCAAAACTCAGTTTACGACGAAGAAAACTGATTTGATATCGATACCAGGAAATCAAAATTTGACTTACAGTCATTCATTTTTCTTTCAGTCTACGGTTTCGCTTTAACTGGAAACAACTATTGCTTTTTAATCTTTCGTGCCAACGTTTAAAGAGTCTGAGCTCCAGGACCATGGATTAGTTTTAAAGCTTTCATTACACCCGAGCAACGCCGGACTATACTGCTAGTATATATATATATATATATTTATATATATATTTATATGTTAGACTTTGAAAAAGTTTTCGCTGTTTTCTAAAAGATGGCGGTCCTAGAACTGCGTGAGTGTATTCAGATGGCAACACATCTATAAGGAACTACTATGAGCAAGCTTAAAATTCAGTATGTGTCATTTCGCCGAAGTTTAAACAACTTCGTTTTTGCATAGCGTTAATCATGCTGAATTTCGTAACAAAGAAAGTGTATCTAAGGAAAATTTACTGCACTGCTTTGTTCGAAAGAAATTTGCAGCTGAGGCGCACAGAATTCTTGTTGGGACTTAAGGCGACCAGGCTCTGTCGGAAAACACTTTCAGAGATTGGTTTAGACGCTTTTAAAATAAAAATTTTGATGTTAAATATAAAGAATGCTTTGGCGCTACGAAAAAGTTTGAAGACAAATAATTGGAGGCATTACTTCCTGAAGACTCATGCTAGGCGCAAGTTGAAATTGCAGAATCATTAGGATTTGATCACACAACAGTTTCGGAACGTTTGAAAGCATTAGGAATGATTAAAAAGCAAGGATATTGGGTGCCGTATGAATTGAAGCCCAGAGGCGTCGAACGGCGTCTTGTCACATGTGAACAGTTGCTTCGACGGCAGAAAAGGAAAGGTTTTATTTTTTCCATCGTATCGTGACCGGCTATGAAAAGTGGATACACTACGATAACCCTAAGCGTAGAAGATCGTAGGATAAGTGCGGCTATGCTTCAAAATGCTCTGCATTTGGTTAGATCCGCTGATTGTAGTTTATTATGAGCTACTCAAACCGACCGAAACCATCATGGGAGATAGCTCAAGACTACAACTAATGCATTTGAGCCGAGAATTGAAGAAAACGACCGCTATACGAGCAGAGACACGACAAAGTGATTTTGAAATATGATAACGCTAGGCCACATGTTTCCAAACGGTTGAAAACCTACTTATAAAAGTTAACATGGGAAGTTCTACTTCACCCGTCGTAATCACCAAACATTACCTCGTCTGATTATCTCTTGTTCCGATCGATATATATATATATATATATATATATATATATATATATATATATTGTTTAATTATTTGAGAAGATTATTACCTGAAACGGTAAATAATTAACCATTTACATTACCAGATGGTATGATGCCGATTTTACTTGAGCTTGAAAGTATTTAATGTGATGACCTCGAAAATGTGGGGTCCTCAAAAGTGCGGGGTTTTCAAAAATGTCGTGCCCTAAAAAATAGCGGGACCTGTGGCATTTGCTACTAGATTAATCTATTCTGTGAGTTACCGAATATATTAAACGTTCGAAGAAACAAAATAACGTTTTTGTATTTTTCTTCTGGAAACAAATTTGTTTTCTGTTTATAATAAATAGCTTTTCTCAAGATAAGCACGATGCTTATTTTTTGACTGTCTTTAAATTCCATTAACTGCCATAAAACAATTTCTTCGATTAAATTACCTCAAATTATTTTTCTTTTCCTAATTCATTCGAAATTCATTAAATGTTCGTTATTCTTGATATTCTGCTCATGCCTTTTTTATACAGACCAATATATTTACCAGCACATAACTTCATTTTTCCATAATTATATTGCATTTTTAATATTCAAACAGCAGCGTACCTAGTATTTGTTCCTCTTGTCTAACCATCAATTTCAAAACTGAATAATGACTACAAGAAAACAGACATTCTTTGTATTTTGATCGCAGAAGAAAAAGAGCAACAAAAGCAAATGCTACAACAAAATAAAAAATAGAAAAACAATTTGAAAAATAATTAGAAAAAATTTTAGGATAAAACACTATAGACACTAATTAAAAATCCCCAAACAGTATACGATTCATAGCATAACTTTCAAACTAAATACCCAGTCTATTATGTAACCATAAAGTAAATTGAGGTAAAAAAAATAATAATAATGTTGCACATGAAATGAGGAAAAACTAATTTGGCATGCTGCTTCATAATATTAATTCCCCTAAATGCCACCCCGTCTCTAGTTTCTTCAGTAGGCTCAAACATTTTATAATACACCGATTTGTACAAAGCATTATTTATAATGAATTTTTACAACCTGCTGGTAGTAAAAATTTTCATCAATGTAAAGTCAGTCATACAAACTAAAAAGATTTAAAATTACAATTTATTTCTGCGTGCGTATGTCTAACAATGGAAACAAAAACTGGAAATATTTAAGGTAAATGGTCGACAGCAAAAATAAGAATAATTTATGGCAATAAATATATAGGGCAATAATGAAAACGAAAGTAATATATCCTTTCAGTTTCGTATTGCTGTGCATTTATTGATATGGGAAAAGTTTTGCTTAATCTGCAACAAAACCCACCTTTTTCATTTTATCTCTGTTGAGATCAGATTCTACGAACCTCAGTCTACAGTTTATAATGGAATCCATTATCTTTTTAGTCGCTGCATTTTATGAAACTCGGTTCTGGATTCAGAGTTATCCTTCTCCTAAACTAGCCGCCTTGCTTTTAACAGATTGTGGGAGGAATTATTAATTTTTCCAAAGCTATATGTTCGAAAGTAAAAATGATAAACTCAGCCAGTCAATTTCTCTAGCCACCCGTCCATTAACAATCCATATTGATGGGACACTCAACTTATCGAATTTACTTATTTATCTGCGAGATACCTTACTTCATACTCTGAACGCTTTGATGAGGAGAACCAACTTCCAATTTATATTTGTAAAGTAGCCCTTCAATAGAAACGCTTATTTGTTTTTTTTTGTTTTTGTTTTTTGCAAATTTGATTAAAGATGCTTCTTTATAATTTGTTTATAAGCTTGGTGATTTTGTTTACTATTTTCTCCAATTATCGGTTGTTCTTTTTTATGTTATCTTTGTTGTGGTTGCATATATCAACAACTTTTACTCAAAACATTGGTATGCAAATTTCATTTTTTCTTTTTCGGGTTAAAATAGCTGCTAATCTAAAAAGCTTTCAAAATAAACAAATAGTCTAAACATTTTATCAAAGACATATGCAGAAGTTTTATCTTTTTTTTATCATACGTTTGTTTACTTTAAAGTGTATAAATAATATTAAAATAATAAACTGTTATTTTAGTCAAAACAAATTATTTTTAATGAGAATTTATAGACGTTATTCGCGTTGTGCAGATGTTTCTAAAAGCTAGCTTCTTCTTTTTCTTTCTTTCCTCTACCGAGAAACAAATGAAAACTCTCTTATTTGTATAAATATGTGTGTACGTCGCGTCTGCTGTTAAAATGGTTTTACTTTTGATTTGTTTTTTTCTTTTTTGTAAGTAACTAGTTTACAAAATTAATTTTGTTGAAAAAGGAATTTCATAAAGGAGAAATCTGTCTCCTACTTTTGTTTTGTCAGAATTTCCAAAAATTTCCTTTTGGATTTAAAACAAATAGCGTAAATGCTTCAAAGATGATTCAGTTAGTGTTGATTTTTCAAATGATATAAAACAAGTTCCCTTTCTATTTGTACCATCATGAACAACTGGTTGCTTTTCCCAGACATCCAGAAACTGAAAACCTTTTCTTTATCATCCTAAAATAAAAAAAATAATGTATTGTTAAAAAAAGAAGGAGAAAGAAATAATTTCACATGTTCCGTGTTCTTTCTTTTAGTCAACATCTTTTATATTCGATTGTTTAAAAATTTATTAGAAAAATGATGTAATTGAGTAAGCTACTGATTCTTCGACTTGTTATAAAGGACCCAATATTACTCTACACAGAAGCCCTATTTCCGCTCTTTATCATATTTCTGTCGCACCATATGGACTCTGCTTCCTGTATTATGTGCATCACTCTGACCCACCCAAGCATCTGCAGTAAATAGAAACCAAACAAAAATTATAAATACAAAAACATGTCATTTCAGCATTTTTCTACAAACTCATGTTCCATCAGACCATCATCGCCGGCGGCCAGATGGTGTTTACACATTAAAAGGGTTTTCTTAACCACTGAAGATGTTGCAACAATGGCATCAGTCCCATAAGGCTGTGACGAACTCCTCCGCCCCTCCATTATACAAAATGAACACTAGTCAGAACATTGTGGGTGTAAGAAAAACTATTAATTCTAGACACAGGCAAGCATCAATGTTAAATTAACCAAAAACTTTTGGTAAATTGCAAGAATTAGCAATGCTTTTGAATAATTGATTGGATTTTGTTTTATTTACAAATGATCAATTCTTTTACAAAAATGTTGTTTTAAATTGCCAAACAGAAAATCTTCCCTTTTTTCTTTCTTTTTTCTTTTTTTTTTTTTTTTTTTTCTTGGCGGTAGGGCTTTAAGTTTCTTTCCTGAAAAATTATTTTAAAGATTCCTTTTTCAAAACTAACCACACTTAGTAGCACATTAAACGTTAGTATAGAATGGCCAAGGTTTGGGTGTGTCTTCAACATATTATATGTTTCATATTCTCTTAAAGTACATATACATTTCGCTGTATTTATGAATTGAGGAACATAGATACGTTGGCAAGTTATACTACTGTAAACATAGCTGCTTCAGACTTGTGTCTATTAAAAGATACCTAAGCTTTGTGCAAGTGGTCTATACTCAACATCACACGCTCTTATGATTCTTGAAGGGCGGTTTTAAATTTAACAATATAATATCACCTATTTTAAAAATTGTATATATGACTTTAAGGACAAGAAATAATTGAGAAATATGTGTTAATGTTATCCTTTCTACATTTTCATTTGATTAATTAAAAAATTCTTGACAAAACTTGTGATTAGTCGATAGAGTTTCTTTGGCTAGAAAAGCTAAAGACTGACTGACGTTATCAATCAGTAAAAACCTTAACAAATTTCATGAAAAGTATCTAAGGTTGAAGATAGATGAAGGTGATTCAAGTTATAAAACAAACAACATAATTAATATAAAAACACATTAGAGAGGATAACCGATGCATCATCTTGGAAAAAAGATAACAGCAAATCGTTGTCAACTCGGTGAATAAAACTTTTGCTTGAAATGTTAGCAATAATGGTGACATCATTATTATTATCATCATGATCATTATTATCATTGCACACAAATACAAAGGCGTGTGAGATTTCACATTATACAGATAATGTGTCCCAATTTGCATACGTGATGGATGAATAGATATATTGTTATTATTATAAAACAATTCTAATAAAAGATATGGGTAAACCAACTTAAACTTTTGCTTGGGTTTCACAAATAATAATTTGACCTGGAGCTGAGCCACCACTGATTTTCCCAATTTTTCCAATAAGGTAAGACTTATACGAAATACAGTTATAATGTTGAAGATAATTTTGGTTGTACTGATTAGACAAACGTAATATTTATGATGATAGAAGATAGAATAGTCTCCGTGACAAGAGTGAATGAAAGTTTAAATCCCATTAATATATTAAGACGTGAGGGCTAAGCGGGTAATGTTTATGTTGACTTCATTGATTAAATATAAAGGAAGATGTCACACAGAAAAGGTAATCTGGAATAGATTTAATTTTAGTTATGATTTGATCAACTTATCCCATCAAGACAGGATTAAACTGAGGACGTACGAAAGAGAAAGGAACACACAAAATAGAAAATTTATGTCATTTAAATTCATATATCATTTAAATTTATATCAATTATATCATGAGAAATTCATATGAGTTATGTTAAACCATATATATATATATATATATATATATATATATATATATATATATATTATATTTTAGAACATGTACATAATTTTTCTATATATATCCACGACAAAGGTACGTTTGTTTCGAAATTGAAACTTCAATGTCTCATCAGGCGGTGTGTGGTCTTTGGGATTTACCTTCCTGCTTTTCCACTTGGATTAAAGTTTTTATATTATATATATATATGTAAATTATGACGACCTACATTCCTTAGTTCCACCAGCTATGAGCCTTCATTTCACTTACACGGGAGCGAATCATCCTCATTCCTTTTGTATTCCATTGGTAAGAAGGAAGTTCCACTCGGATAACTTCATCCCAAGAACTATTAATTTGTAGAACAAACTCCTAACATGTTGTTTTCCTGAATTTTAACCTCTTCAATTTTAAGTTTAACTGTTATCTTTCCTACATAACATCATAAACATATATATATATATATATATATATATATATATATATATAGTGACTTGTTTAGAAGTGACTTGTCTTATTATGAAAATTAATTTTTTAATTAATTACAAAGCGTATATGGTCCCTAAATTCTTCAATAACCCGTGTCAGGGTACAACATTTTATTAGGATTTTTAAAGCAAACACTTTTAAAAAATTATATTTATAAATACATAAAATACAATTATATATAACAAAGGAGAAGAAGAGCAAACATAAGGGAAGTAAAGTATAACTCATCGTAAAGTGGTAAATCGAAAAATATAACAGCTAAAAAAGAAACAACAAAAAAGAGGTTAACCATTTATCGCTTTTCTTTCTTCGGAAATGATCAACGACAAAAACGGATAAATATGTGCACAACAAAACAATTGCTACCAGAAAATAAGTAGTATAAATCACGAACAGATTACATTTCGACTCACCAAAGGAAAGGCTGCCTAGACTTAATATAAATTGTCTAATTATAGTTAACTGAATGCACTTTGGTGATTATATAAAAAAAAAATTCCCAATAAAATTACAAGGAACAAGTCAATTATTTATTAAGTGTTTTACAATCGTAGAAGGGGAAGTATCAACAAATGAATGCTAATTTCCATACGACGATCTCAACGGATGATTTTAATAAGAGTTATCAAATCCTGCTCATAAAATCCCACAAAGGATTATACATAGTAATCCCGTATATTTCTCTATAAATCAAACTGTCAAAACTAAATTCCAAAAAAATTGTGGCAGATTCTATAAACTTAAGGAAGACAGTCTCATAAATTTGAGAGGGGAGATAGATGACTTCGATACAAGAAATCAGCATATATTTCAATGCACGTAAAAAGATTGCTATTATCAAAAGAACATGTAAATTTATTATTGAAGTAAAATAGGTAGTTTTACATAATGGTGGTGGTAATATTAGCCGTTTCGCTATAAGGAAACATTTGGCATTCATTGATTGAGCAGCGAGTGCTGTAGGTCAAGATTTTAATTTGTATACTTTTGTGATTTTACTTGTTATATTTCCTACTTGGAGCTGTTTGTAAATTTTACCTTTTAATAACTTGACTAATTTCTTTTTTGCTAATTTTGGCGAGAAAAAACTCGACCTGATTGCATAGGCAAGATTATAAATCAAGTCGACCCCCCCACACACACACACACTCTGATCAGAAGAAAGTCTAGTGGAGAGGAGAAAAATAAAAAAATGGTAATTTCCAAACTATACATATTCTGACATGTTGGGTGTATTGAAAAAATTGTTTCTGTAGAACCGTAGTCTCAGAATATACTATAACTCCAGATTCTGAGCCTGTTTTTAGGGCTATTAGACACTGTTTTATTTATTTATCTATTTATTTATTTATTTATTTATTTATTGTATTCAATGAAAGGAATATACTCAAGTAATAGTTCTATGTTGACCAACCATTTGGCCAGTCGATGCAGCACTGAACTCGCTAGAGATAAAATAGGTCTTAATGAGATGTTATCGTTGTGGGTCTTTGGTAAACCGTACAACCCGTGCCACATAGAACCAACAGGTCTGATTGCTTCAATAGTGTACATAAGAAAAACCTTGTCCTTTATCAATTCGAGCTTTTTTTTTAATTCTAGCTTAATGACTCTAGTTTTGTCATGAGTGACGTCTGGCTTCAAATGTATAACCTTTTGGTTGTTTCCCAAAATTACTGATTTTTTTTTTTTTCATTTAATCTTTAATCAAGAATCTCTACTGGCAGCAAACTGCCTGCATACGGACAGGTAACGAATTCAGCAGTTATGCAAAGATTGAAAGGGACGTAAGACAAGGATGTGTCTTTTCACCGGATTTAGTCAACTTGTACAGCGAGACTATTCTGAGAACCCTTGAAGTTATGCCAGAATTCGTCATCGGAGGCCACAATTTGAACAACATAAAATACGCAGATAATACAGTGCTGATAGCAGACACAGAAAGAAAACTACGAGACCTCCCCTCCTACAGAAGGTAGCTGAAGAGAGTGACAAGAAAGGACTACAAATAAACTGCAAGAAAACCAAATGCATGGTCATCAGTAAAAAGGGCAGCCCAAAATGTCAAATACAGGAGGGTGATACTAAAATCAAGCAGATACAAAAATTTAAATACCTTGGTAGTGTTCTAACAGAAGACGGAAAGTGCGACAGAGATCCAAAGGCGAATTGGTATGGCGAAGGAAGCATTCCAGAAGTTGAGTAAACAGGACAATTTCGCTAGAAACAAAGAAGTGAGTACTGGATTGCTATGTGATATCGGTTCTTCAATATGGCGGTGAATGTTGGACAATATCTTTGAAGATGAAGGAAAAACTTAAGGTAGCTGAAATGTGGCGCTACAGAAGGATGCTGCGGATATCATGGACCGAGCATGTGAGCAATGATGAGGTTTTGGAAAGGATAGAAACAAAAAGGAAATTAATACTGAGCATCAGGAAGAGACAGCTAAAGTTCCTGGGATATGCAATGAGGAAGGAGAGCTTGACATAAAGAGGGATAAAGATACGAGAAAACAGCGGATAACATATTTGAAGGACCTGATCATGTGGATGACGGAGCAAGGATTGCATGATGTAACAGGAGAAGGCGTGCTAAGAGCTACCAGTGATAGGGAAATGTGGAAAGCCACGATCGCTTACGTCCTGAAAGAACAGGGCACATAGAAGAAGAAGAAGAAGAAGAAGAAGAAGAAGAAGAAGAAGAAGAAGAAGAAGAAGAAGAATACCACACTCACACCATTGGTAGATTTAGCTTTTAAGTGTATTTAATTTACTTTCAGATAAGAGAGAAAGCCTGGACAACTAATCAAATAACACCTCAAATCCAACAAAAAATTCCTTTCTTTTAAATAGCAGTTGCAGAATACAATGTTCTAAATCATGTGGCAACATATTACTGGAGTTAGAAAAACTACTGAATCACTTACATAAAAAATTACAGACTATTTTTTTAATGAGGTAGACATGTTTGAGTTGCTATCTTCGTTTTTGTTTTTTTAACATTGTAATTAAGGCCGATTGTTATTAGTTTCATTGTTGAAGAAAATATAAAATATGAATAGCAAATAAAATACTTGTACCCACTAAAAATAACGTTTATAAATTTCACCAGGTATTTTGCTGGCAAGTGATATTGATATTATAGTGTTTCCTTTGCTTTCTACTGTATTCTTTTATGATGGATATATTTATTCATTATTTATATTGTTTGGGATGTTGTCGTCATCTTTATTGATATATTCACGACGTTTCGGCCGTTGTACGCTCAGAACTACTTCATGTGATTAGAATTTTGATTTAAACTCTTTATTTTGATGTCTGGGTAAATTGTTCTCGTTCCATGAGTCATTCACTTCCTGATATCTTACTTTTCTCTATTTAACTAAGTTTTTATTCATCACTGCTGTAAACAGGTATTGAACTCACAACTCTTTGGGTCAAATCCCCTGGGTCATGTATCCTTGAGGGTACATCAAACGAGAACAATCAACCCTAGTGATTGAAATAAAAATTCAGTTCGAAATTCCAATCACCTGAAAAAGGTCGGAGCGTACAACGCCCGAAACATCTTGAATATAGCAATAAACATGACAGCAGTCCGGGCAATGTAAATAATGTAAATAATTGCAATACCTCATCTCAAAAATATATACAAATATTTATTAATGTATGTATGCAAAATATATTAAACTTATAAATTCATACAATGAACTTAATTTATTTACTCTTTTCTAATGAAATTAGTCAAAGTGTGAATTATATATCAAAAATCCACTAAACAAAACTGCAGATATGCAAATTGTTTGCAGACCCATTTACGTTTACTGTAAAGCACTGCTTGCTGTGCTAGTCTTCATGAATACGATCCTCACTAAGTGCTTCACAAATATAACTTTATTTTTTTCGCTATAACAAATATCTCTTCTCTCTCATAGATCTTCACAATGTGTGGCAGAAGCGATAGTCCCTTGTAGTTTGCGTACTCTTGGCGGTTGTCCTTCTTGTAAATTGGACAGATGATTGCTTTTCACTAGTCGTCCTGTATTTGCCCTGTTAATCAAGCAATATTAAAGATGACAGTCATCCATCTAATGATGTATTTCCTTCCATGCGTGTGTATTTCTGATGGTATTTGTTCCACTCCTGGTAACTAACTGTAAGCCATTTTCTCAATCCTGCTTCGAATGCGATGATGTAGTTCTCATGATCGGTTTCAGTGAGAGATTGTTTTTGTGACCCAGATACATTCATCATTCCTCAAAATACTTAACCCACCTTATATCTACCTGATTTTGGCTTAATTAACAATGTACTGTTTTGTAGGATGTGCGTTGTGGTACAGTGGATATCGGCTCGGAACGAGAAACCGGAGAGCTGAGTTCGAATTCCAGTTGAATCCATTGTATTCACTTACGCACAAATACCCTTGGGAAAGGTATTAATCCGTCTCTTCCTTCCAGTTATGGGTTAAATAGCAGGTCAGACTGGGTTCTATAGTCTTGGTCGGCAACCAGTCTACCGCAGAAAGCAATGGCAACCTACTGCGGGATAATCTTCTGCCCGGTCAGTCATGTCTCTTTCGAGACATGATCGCCCAAGCGTGTATCACGTATGGCACTTAACTAACTAACTGACCGTTTTGTCTTTAATTATCATAGCAGTACGCTGTTTCTTATACCTGTTCGTCTTTGCCAAAGTGTAAATGAGGTTCTTTGTGTCACAGGAGTCCCTATCCAGGATATAACTTAGACTGGCCAACGCTTCTCTGGAGAACCTCTTGGAACTGTCACTAATTTTTACATAATCATCGAATGTACCTTGTGTTTGATATTTCACATAATTTCTAGACTTTCTGTTCTTTTTTCAGACTGCATTTTTTACCGCTAGTGTCCAGAAAAAAGTTAGTTTTTATACCTCCGATATATGTCTCATCGACCACTTCCTTAGAAACTTTTAAGACATCTCTGTAGATGTCCTAAAAATCACTAAATCTACAGTATTTCACAAATAATTAATATTTTCATAATCTAAAAATTTCTTTGTAAAATCAAATTAGTCAATAAAAGATAAGAGTATATAATGAGAATGTCGAATCAATTGCATACGGATAATAAAATATTTTGATAAACATCCTATTAAGCCTAATGTTTTAAAATATTTTGTCCCAACTCAGCGAGCAGAAAATCAATTTGTTTGATGCTTTGTCAGGAGCAGAAAAACGAAATGACTAAAACTAAGCTATTATGATATGCAATAAAACCCCATAAAAACGCAAACAATAAACTTAATTTCAAAACTGTAAAAATGACTGTGGTCGGCAAAAAGTAACAAATACAAGTACAAGAGAAGTAAAGCTAGAAGAGAAGTATAAACGATATATACTTTTAAAATAAGAAAGATGCTGACTAAGAAAGATGCTAGAAAAAATAAACGACCAATCTATATAAATGTAAATGTTATATACAACGGAATGAGGAATACTTAAATGGATGGAAATAATCTCATTTCTTTTCCAAAAACACAATAAAAAATAAAAACATTAGCCGGCATTCTGAATCAGTCATCTATTTGAAAATTTCATAAAATCTTTTCAGCTTTGTCAAATTTACTAAAGAAGAAAAAACGACAGAAAAGTAACAAAAATGTGATAAGAAATGGATTGAATCAGATACGGGCGTTTGCTACATACTTTGTCTCTAAAGTATTCTTATGATCCCAAAATATATGAAGAAATTCTTTTTGCAGTTTACGGCTTGGGATAAAAGTATATTTCCAAGAAAAGCGGGTTAGTTATACTTTATTGAACAAGTAAACTTTATGAAAATTGAGTTCCTCGACATTAGGTTACAGACCGGTGTGTGCCTGATATAATTTTGATTCAAGCTGACAAGTCAGCCAAAAGTATTCATGAATTTGCACTGTTTTTATTTGCAGACCCAGTTTTTTAATTTAAGTTTGTACCATCGAAATAGCTGCTCACATTCCAAAGTGAAATAAATAAAATTCGAGAAGTATATTTTTTATTTTGTTTAATAATTTCTTAACGCTAAATCAGATTTAATGTTTTTCTGGCAGATTAATTCCATAAATATTATTGCGAGAAAATGGAACAGAATATTTTGTAATTTTTCCTTTTTTTTTTTTTTTTTTGCTGTTTGTTCTTTTAATTAAAATGACAAAAGCACGTTCATACATTCCACAAAGTTTCCACCTCAGTCTACACAAAATATTTTTAATAAAAATAAAATACTAAACGCAGCATATTGTTAAAAGTAGCAACTATTGGCATCCCAAATACGCAAGTGCATTAAGTACACATTATACCAAGAGAGAAAGGAAAAATTAACATATCTAATAGGATGCATGTCAATCTTTTAGCATTTGTTGTGATACAGAACAGATATCACGTAACAGTTTAGTACCCTTTTCTTCGTTTCCAACAAAATTTTCCTGTCTCTTAATATTCTGCTTAGCTTTTGGAATGCGTCATTAGACATCCCAATATGTCTTCGGATTTCAGTGTCGCACTTTCCATCGCCTGTTAGAACATTTCCCACGCATTTAAATTTCTGTACCAGCTTAATTTTAGTATCCCCGACCTGTAATGTACATTTTAGGCTTTTCTTTTATTGATAACCATGCATTTTGTTTTATTGCATTTTATATTTAGTTGCTTTCCTTCTCTATATTCTGTAGTAGGTTTTGTAGTTTCCTATTTGTGTCTGCTATCAGCACTGAGTCATCTGAATATCTTATACTGTTAAGATTGTGGCAACCAGTGATAACTCCTGACAGGATTTCTAGTTCTCTCAGAATTACTTTGCTGCAAAGTCCGGTAAGAAGACATATCCTTGTCTTACACCTCTTTCTATTTTTGTATATCTGCTGAACTTATTTTCTGTCCGTATACAGACGGTTTGCTGCCAGTATAGATTATTGATTATTCCGATGTCTTTCCTGAATATGTCAAGGTTGCTGAGCAGCTCTAAGAGATCTTTGTGGTGTACTTTGTCGAACGCCTTTGCGTAATCTATAAAACACAAGTAAACGTACTTTTGCATTTGAATTGCTCTTTCTAAAAACATTCTGAATATAAATATTATGTTCCTTGTTCTGATGTCTTTGAAGAACTCCCAATGTTCTTGTTCTATATCTGGCCTGATTCTGTTGCGAGTTCTATATATCAGAATTCGGATGATGAATTTTGTTATGTGGCTCATTGAGCTGATTGTTCGGTGGAGTTCACTCTCGTTTGCACCTAATTTCTTAGGCAATGCTATTAAAATAGATCTGCTTAGGTCTTCCGGTATATCACCATTGTTGTAGATTTCATTTATTATTTCTGTAATCTTGTCTATGACGAAATTGTCTAAGGCTGCCCGCATCTCATCTGTCTGGTCCTGCTGCTTTGTTTCTTTTCAATTTGGTCAGTGCAGTTTTTCAGTTTTTAATATTTCTGGTCCGTTGGTATTTCTATATATTGCTGGTTGTTCTCTTTCGTCGTGGAAAAGATCTCCGATATATTCGTTTCATTGAAGAAGTATTTTTCTTTCTCTAATATAAGCATTCCGTCCTTGGATTTTACACATTCTTTTCATGAGTATGTCTTTTGTCTTTTTGTAGTTTCATTCTTAGTTTACATATAACAAGGAGATGGTCGCTTCCACAGTCGGCACTTGGATTGGTTTTACAGTAAAGAACTGGATTCCTGAATCTCTTGTTGATAATTATGTAGTCAATTTATTTTTAAGTTTCTCCTCTGTCTATAATCGTCTAAATTGTTCTTGGAAGCAAGTATTAGTTGTTACCTGGTCATTCGCCGTGAACTATTGGACCCAATTTTTCTCTGCGTTCGTTGCATGTTCTAAGTCCGAATTTTTCAGCTATTTCCCCTTTTCTCTCCTTGCTTAGTTTGGAATTCAGGTCTCCCATGATAATTATAATTTATTGTGATTTACACTGTCTTGGCCTTAACAGAGCATATTCTATGATAAAAAAAGGCGCCAGGCTTGATAAAAACAAAGTTTTATCGTCAAAATGTTTATGTTATTATTAAGAGAAAAAGCCAAAGAATGTTTTCATTATTTTACTAAATTTTTTATTTGTTCTAATTTCGATATTTTGGTTAAAAAATCTTAATTTTCTTGCATCAAAGAGTAGCGATTTTATAAGTTAAAAACAGGGCGTTAACAACAAATTGTTTGGGAAATTCTTGTAAAAATTAAAATAATCGTTGGATTTAAATGAAATTTTCAGGACTTATTCACAAATGAATTAAATTATCTTTTTAAAAAGTCTGTGTTAATTTCAGCCTTTTAGATGATATTATTATTACGTAAAACTATATTTACTAATCATAAATGGAAATTCTTATTACAAATCCTCAAGAACTAATATTTTTAAAAGAATTTCGAATTTTTTATGCGTACAAACGTGCTGATCTTTGTAAGTACAAGCGACCATACACGACATTATCAGAAAATAAGGGTTATAATTATAGTAAATTTAAAGTCAACATTTCTAAAATTCAATACAACAGTAGATTACGGAAAATATTTTCATGAAATTTTAAAATTTCTAAGTACTTAAAAGTTACATAAAAAGCGCTCACGTCATTTTCTTCAATTATGTTTTACAGATAAAGTCTACGTAGAACAACATTAGACCTGTCATCAGACTGTCACCACAGCAAAACAACTACTGTTAGTCAAAAATGCTTTTCTGCGATACTTTAAACTTAAAGTAATTTTTTCCAAATCAGATTAATTATACTTTAAATATGCTAATATTCCTCAAATAAAGTTTCAGGAATTTTTTTTTTTTTTTTTTTTTCAGATTTTTTATCAAGAAGCAAATTACTTTGCAATGAAAGACAACTAAATGAAGAGCGGTAATCATCTATTTTAGAAATAAAACTGCTTCCAGTCAATTTAAATAAAATTTGAAATACAGCGAAGTATTTTACTTATTTGGAAATATTAAATTTAATCCATCAACTTGAAATTAAAACTAAAATAAAAGCTTCAAGAAAGATTTTTTCATCTTTAAAAATTATTTTTAATCCTTCGTTTTCGTTGATGTTTTTTGTTTTGTTTTTTGTTTTCGTTTTTTAGTTTTTCGGGTTTTTTTGTTTTTTTGTTTTTTGCATTTTGTTTTTTTTTTGTTTTTTTTAACAGGGGGGGGTGCAGTTCCTACTTTAATAGCATTCAGTTTACGGGGAGTAAGTGAAACATTTGCAAGAATTAAAAACACTCTCATACAATAAATATTACCTCTTACTGTTATCGGAAGCACTAATGCACGAAGTGAAACTAATCGCTTCCAAAAGCAATTGAAAATATTTCTAAAATTGGAAAATGTTTTTTACCGTTCATCAGTTTTTAAGATGTATCTAAACAAATCTGCTTGTGCGTAGATTTCGAGAGATTAGGTAAGTCGAAGGGTTAAAACAAAAATAAATAATTGTTATTCGTCTAAAACAAAGTAAATACTGATATTAAAGGTATTTTTCATTTCTTTTGCAATAGCAGAGCTTGTCGAGTGTGAATTATGAGAGGTGCAACCGTGAGATGCAGAAAATTTGTACTACTACACGACATTATCGGAAAATAAGGGCTATAATTATAGTAAATTATTACGAATAAGGTAACTTTCAATGCTATCTGCTATTTTTTCTAACAGTGAAAAAAATGATTAGTCGATTTATTAATTTTCGTAACATTTTTCCCTTTCTTTAATCATCTGTTTGGATGACGTTAACAAAAACTAGAAACAAACCGAAAGAGGATTTACTTCAATCAAGTAAAGTTCAAGTAAAGTTTATTTTTGAAAAAAAGAAAGACAGAGAAAGAGAATTTATGTATTTCATGGTAAGGACAAAATAAACAACGGAAGAGTTAAAAGAGTCTAAAAAATTGATCCAGCGTTGCAATGAAAAACGAAAAATTGGTTCTTCTAGAAAAACGAAGAAATTTTTTCATCATTTATAGACAGAAGATACTCAGTCATCACTTTCTAGTCTCGATAGAGTCCAAAAGTATCTCCGCCTCCTTCGAGCGACGAATTATTTTCTACTCTCTAACTCATTTCCCACAGACGAAATGTCGCAAGTTTCTCGCTTCCCTATTGCTCTTTCCATTGAAAAGTGTTCATATGAACTACATTCTTTCATTCCACCAGTTCTAATCTTTACGGTTAAGACCCACCACGTCATGTAAAATGTAGTGAACCCTAACCCTCATTCGCTACATATACCATTGGTGAGATGCAAGTTCCACTCGAGCAGATTCTGCCCGCAAACAGCTGTTTTGTGAAACTAAATCACAAGAGGATGTTAGGCCGCTCATTACAATTTCGGATTGTTCAAGTCTAGGGTCAGTCGTTATCTTCCCCACATATACCCATAAACTGTACCTCTTATTCTGTAACCCTTTACTTCGTAGCTCTTGGGCCTTGTACAGGGTGAACAGCATTGCCAAAAAATTACAAGTAGAAAACCATCCCAATAGCTTCAAGGTTGTCTACCTGTTCATCAGAGATAATAAGAAAATAAGTAATCTTCTGCCAGATTAGACCCCACCCAAAAAAAAGGGAGGGCAATTAGAACTATGTAACTATATGCATGTGTGAAGGGTGCAGTAATTACGTGCGCGTTTTTATCTCCAATAACAAACAATGAATACAAAAATAACAAATAATTGAATACAATGGATATATAAGGTCGTTTCTGGCCAAGAACAGATAAAAGACACCTCGTTTAACTTTACAGCTTCACGAGAACAAACATGTTGAGACGATATGAATATCAAATCTCAGGAAATGTTTTCACAGAATTAATATAAACGTAGCAAATTATTTTACACTATAATCGTAGCACAAAAATACATTAAAGAATTAAAGACTTGAACAAAAACTGGATTCCTATACATAGGCTCAAATAAGAAATAATCACGACAAAATTACATATATATTTGCATATATACGTTCATGATTACATTGCGTTTTGAATGTGTATGCACTGGGTTGCTTCTTCTACACTTATGTATGTATGTGAAAGTTAGAATTGTTATTATTACGTCATTTTTCATCATAATTCTATTTCTGCTATGATCGCACTACCTACGAAGTCTTCGTGGTGTATTATTATGGATCTATTTTTTCTATCTCCCATTACATCCCTAGTATTACATAGACAAAGTTGTCCTTAGTGTGTGGGCTGTACTTAACAAGACAATTTTTGTATCTCTCTTAAGCTGGAGTTTCCAGGGATGCTTTCAATGTGTTGTTTTGTTCAATTTTTTTATCATTCCAAGTGCAATTACTATTACTGGTACTATTCTTGTTTTCCATTTCAACATTTTTTTCTATTTCAATTTCCAGGTTTTTGTATTTTGAAAGTTTTTTTGAATTTCTTGGTTGCTATGTTACAATCTGCTGGACAAACCATATCAATTAATAGGCAAGTTTTTCTCTTTTTGGGTTTTGACAGCAATGTCCGACCTATTTGCTTCAATTTTCCTGTCTATGTAGATGGTATAATCCCATGGAATGGTGACATCTTCTATTTCTGTAAACGGAGCGGGATGATGTTCATACCAGTGTTTGTTTACATATTTTCCATAGTGTTTGCACATTTCCAGTTCACTCTATCGTGACGATTTTATATTCATCTAAGGCAAGTACAGAACTTCCTGAGATTAAATGGTCTGTTGTTTCTTGGTATTCATCATAGAACCTGCATTTTGGATCCACATTATAATGTATGATATTTGCCTGAAAGTTCCTAGTGATCAGACTTTGGTTTTGCGCTGCAAGAATAAAGCCTTCAGTCTCAGACCTTAATACAGATGCACGTAACCATCGATGAGTATTAACTTTATCACCATTGAGTTTATTGGCACGTTCTGGGTATTGACCATGCAGAGGTTTCTCTTGCCAGCCTTGTTTCATCTGTTCAAGGGATTTATCCTTGGCTTTCTTTTTCATATTTTTTCCTGCAATAGTCGGTTCTTGGCTTCTGCTTTGCTTTTCTACAGAATGTACTAAATGTAAATCTATTTTGTATTTACTGCCTTCTTTCGTTAATGAATATTTTTCTTTCTGTTTTCATGTTAACTAATTTTATCATCCAGTCCTTTGCTGTTTTCATTTATGTTAGTAAGCCAATAGTTGTTGTCTTGTATGACAATTATCGCTGAATAAGACCTTTTCCACCTTTTTTTACGGGGTATGTACAGACGGTCTACATCTAATGCTAAGAAAGAAGCTATCGTGTCTTAGAATCCATTCGCCTGATGTCGTTTAGAGTCCAGTTTAAGATGTTGAAACTATATTAGACCACTTGAATGAAAAGGTTTTTGATGGCCATAATTCTGTTCTGAGAATTCAATTGTTTTTAATATCAGTCCTACCCTTCTATTTCTGTTCCTATTCCAGTTGAATTACTTGCGCACAAATAGCCCTGAGAAAAGGTATTAATCCGTCTCTTCCCTCTAGTTATGGGTTAAATAAAAGAACAGATTGGGTTCTATAGCCTTGGCTGGCAACCAGTCTACCGCAGAAAGCAATGGCAACCTACTGCGGGATAATCTTCTGCCCAGTCTGTCATGTCTCTTTCGAGACATGATTGCCCAAGTGTATCAAGTATGGCACTTAACTGACCCTTCTTTAGTACTCTTTACGCTCTATTTATTTCATTTTCTTTTGGTGAATTCTTTCGCTCTCATTTATGCCTAGATATTTATAAACTTCTCTAAATCTCTATTGTTACAGCAGGTTCTAAGCTAATAGAGTATGTTTGTTGTAGCGATCCTCGTAAAATTGTAGCTTTAGCACATTTATTCAAATTGAATTTTATTCCAATGTCTTCACTGAAGCATTTTACTGTTCGCAGAAGACCTTTCGGCTCATTATCATTCTTAGCATACAATTTTAAGTCATCCATGTAAAATAGATGGCTTATTTTCTTTTGAGTTATTTTATAATCACATTCTGTCTTGCTAAGTTGGCTAGTTAATGCTATTAGTGATATGCAAAATAGTAAGGGAGATAAAGAGTCACCTTGAAATATACTTCTGTTGATGTTTATTTCACCAGACTTATAGGTTCCATTTATATGATTGAGATAAAGTGTTGTTTTCCATATCGACATACATTATTTGCTAAACTTGATGATAACAGGTGATACCTTGTACATATCTCAAGACTTTAAGATCCAGGAATGTGGTACACTATTGAATCCAGGCAGTACTAAGATTTTTCTTTGCACTGAAGCAGTTTTCCTAGATCATCCTATTAATAAGTAATTGGTCTTTACATCTGTAACAGCCACATTTGCAAACTTTTTTGTTCAAGCTGTAGTATGCCATTTCTTTCCAAGAAGAAAGATGTCTGTTTTGTTAAAATAGATGTCAATTGTTTCTATGTTGTGGGAAAACATGTAATTGGTCGGTTATTTTTCAGGTTATTTGTGTCACTATTCTTGGGTAGAAGAAAGATAATTTCTTTGGTCATCTATGCAGGAATTTTAGTGGGATCGTTAACCCGTTCTTGAAGTTCTTTGGCTAGTTTGTTTGTGTGCTGTATTTAAATAATATAGCCAAAAGTTAGGAATTTTATCTATTCCTGGAAATTTCCAGTTGTGTGCTTATTTCAGTGCACATTTAACATCATGTTCTGTGATTCTAGCCTATGTCTGTTCTGGTTTATTTTTCATTCGTTCCATCTCTTGCGCAATCCAATCTCGTTTTATTGCCGTCTTGTAACCGACTCAAATCACACCTTTCCAACACTTCTAAACTTTCAACATTATCTTCACAGTAATCTCGGTGTCTTCAGTACATGACCTGTGGCTTGTGTGAAGTTACTATACTTTTTTTTTCTGATTCCGGTTCTCTTTCATGTTTTGTTTATTCATCTATTCTGGTTGCAATTCTTTTTATTTCAGCCTATGTCAATCAGTTACTTCGCATGATGTACCTTAAGGCAGTAACAGATATCAGTAAGTTAAGTGCCATACATGATACACGCTTGGGCGATCATGTCTCAAAAGAGACATGACTGACTGGGCAAAATATTTTCCTGCAGTAGGTTGCCATTATTTTCTGTGGTAGATTGGTTGCCAACCAATACTATAGAACTCAACCTGTCCTGTTATTTAACACATAACTGGAGAGAAGAGACGGAGTAATACCTTCCCCAATGGTATTTACACGTAAGTGAATGCAAAGAATTTCTCGTTCCGAGTTGATATCAACTGCACCACAATGCACATCCAATAACAGATGTAAAATATTCACAAAAAATAATAAAAAAATTATTTTATTTATCACTGAATACTTTCAGAAAAGTTCAATAATATATCTTGTAATCATTTTTTTTTTTTTTAAATTAGCCTAACTCTTCTTCGAAAAATGATTTATGCCAATTTTTCCTCTCATTACACTTGTGCCATTTTACCTGAAATCATTTTTTGTGGCTAATAAATCTTTTTAAATGTTTAGCATAAATCCACTTTCTTGTCATAAGTAATAAGCTGGACAGTGACTCCATCGTCATTTCTTGCTGTTTGGTGTTAGGTACGAATAAATATGAATAAACTGCGGGACAGTTTGGCAGAAATTAAACTATTAATAAATTTGTTCTTTCTACTTTTTTTATTCTCGTCTACAACTTTATGATTTTCTTACTCAGCACAGAATAAGAGTTGTCTAGACTGAATTGGAGAGGAGTGTATTCTTCCAATGGCTTATTTCAAATAAAATTGTGTGTGTACGTTCGTGCATGAGTGTGTGGTTGTGTAATGTGCATACATTAAATAGCACTAACACATGTAAGTCGCTCACACGCAATACAGATAAATGCATGTATATTAGAGATACACAGGTGAAGTCAAACGCTAATAGCATGTGGCGCCCAGCTCTTCTATTATTATATAGATTTGTCTTTTTTCTCTTTTCTTAATTCTAATCAATTTTCAATGTCCTCATTTTGTCCCTTCTTTTCTTTTCATTGCTTTTCTTATTTCTCTCTCTCTCTCTCTCTCTTTATCTCTCTCTCTCTCTCTCTCATACACACACACACACACACACACACTCTTATGCAAAGATATTTTCTTCATTTCAAACTTGACTTTGTCTGCTACTTTTATTTTTTTCTCTTTCTCTTCTTCTTTTCGTTCTTTTTTTTTTCATTGTTTCTCTCTTTTTCGTCTACTTTTTTGCTCTCTTTCTTTTTCAGTTTTACTTTTAGTTCTTCTTTCATTTACCGTTTAAAATCCCAATTCCTCTTTATACTTGTTTATTCTCCTGTCACACATATTCATTTCATATACCCTAAGCATATTCGAATGGCAAAAATCTCTTAGTAAAATATTCCACCTTACTTCTTTTTACAGACTTCTTTTTGCACACTAAGCAACACAATATCAAATTTTGTATATTCAATGAACAAATTGTTTTCTGCCTCTTAAACCACTAAATTTTTCTTGTCTCCGATTTGATCTTCGTCGGAAACACAGAACTTTTGTTTTCCTGCAAATGCCGCACCCATCGGTGCCCTGTATTCGCTATATGACTCTGAAATAAACCCAGAAAATGGCCAATATTACTCACTAAATAAAATCTTTAATAAATAAAATCTTTACTTGGGTTTTTTTTTCTTTTTTTTTTGTTTCTTTTTTGTTTTTGTTTTTTTGTTTTTGCTTTTAGGTACCTCCATTACATCACAAAATCCAGCATAGTATGATTTAAAAAGGTTCAAAACTTAATAAAACGAACTTTTTCTATCGAAATGTTTAGAATATTATTAAGAGGAAAGATCAAAGTAACTTTTATTTATTTTATAAAAATTTTTAATCCCTTTTAACATGTTCGAAATTTTGGCAGAAAATTTTGTTTTGATTTGAGTTAGCGTGAAATGTTAGAAAATGTTACGACTGTTTTACAATCGATTACGTAATTTTTTAAGTAACTCACTTTTTCGGTGACAAACACATTACTTTGGAAATTCTCGCAAAAATCAAATAATTGTCGGATTTTAATGCAACTTTCAGTACTCATTCACAAATGAATAAAATTATTTTTGAAATTATTATGTTTTTAAATACTGATTAAATTCTTTTAATTCTGTTACCCACCCCATCACGTAAATTCATGAAATTTTAATAAATTTTAATTTTCTGCGATTTACTTTTTATTAGTTAAACGCAGAACTCATCGGGAAATATAAATCATCTATTTTTTTATTTAAAATTATCATTCACTTTTCGAAAATCTGCTCCAAAGAGAAATATAAAAAATGCAATAGAACTTTGATATAATTTAATTTGATAAGCTTTAAATTGCTGGAATAAATGATAAAAATTAAGGACATTATAGTCTGAAGAAAAAACTTTTTTTTGATTACTAATGAAATTTTAAAAGAATTGTTTTCATTTTTTTTATTATAATAATTCATAAAGTTTTAAAAGTATTTTAAAACTCTTTTAAAGAACTGTATGATTTTTTTTATTAGTTAAGAATTGATGATTATACTGCCTATCAAAAAAAAATTAATAAAAATCTTTCTCCCCGTATATTTAAAAAAAAATTATTTGTGCAAATATGTTCAAATTTATAAAGTACGGTGTTCCATATGGGTTAAATTGATTTTATAAGTTAACAAGCATTCTGGGTTATTCCCGCTTGCATAGCAAAACATAGAAGAACGCAATTTCATTCTTACGATAGTTTATTCTCTACGTTTCTAAAATTTAACAGCCTGTTTTGCAAATAATTCCTTCAACATTTAAAGTATTTTTTTTTTTGCATTCCTCAAGTTTTTAATTAATTGTGACCGTAGGTGCCTTAACTAATTTATGATAATTAAAAAAAATATATGTACAAGAAAATGTGAAAAAAAATTATATAAGTGCTGAAATTGTTAAATTTTTAATTTTACAATTTAGTTAAAAACAAAAAAATGGAAATTTTAGCACGATTGGACGCCATACATTGCGTTCTTGTCAATATCTGGTATTAGTCATCTGTCATCGCCTCCATGACTGACATAAAAACAGGGTTTATTGTAAATTTCTGGCAGTAAGTAATTATTAGTTGATTGGAAACAGATAAAAGTAAGTTTTAATTTTAAAATTTGACTTAAATAACGTGTCAGCGAGGTATATTTTATTTTTGAAAGATTTTTAAAAACAGAAATTTGGCTACTGTTTACGTAATGTGTCAATCAATCAAAAATGGCGATATATTCAAAATAATTGGTAAAATTTCAAAATTTTAGATTCCAATCAATATAATTTCGGTTAAAAATACACCAGTATGTTTTACTTACTAGAATTATTAAATGTAATCTCTTGGTTTTCAATTAAAGCTAATTTTAAAGCTTGAAGATAATTTTAAAATTTCAATTTAAATTTAGGTATAGAAAAATGACTGGACTCTAGTGAAGGTACCTAAATGGTTACACTCCTTCAAAATATTTCAAACCTTTTTTCGTATATTTTCTTAGTTTCTTTTTCAAGTTTTTCTTCTTCATATTGCTCTTCTTCAATGTTTTTTTCATTTTTTTATTCCTGTCTTTTACCTTCGTTTTGAGTCTTCTAACGTATTTTTCTTTGTTGTCTTCCTCACTCTCACTGTTCTAACTATTGATATGCCAATATGTCACAGAATGTTCTGCCTTAGACGCTCCAGGAACATTTATCGGATTCTTAGCTCATCAACTTCAGCCACATTCTCTTTCAGTATGAAACCGCGAAAATTGAGCTTGATTCTGAATGTGATTAGTCCCATGTTTAAATTTATCTACATAATTAAATAAGAAAACGCTTTTTAAAAGTGAAAAAGAAACTATTCTTATTAATATTTTATATGTTGATAAATGTTTTCTTTCTCTGACAAACACCAAAATGCTGTGCGTTTTCAGTAAAAAGAAATATTCAAGATTTTATTCCTCTTAAGAAATATAGACTGGTAAATTTGACTGAAAACAATTAAGTCCATAAGAACACATAATGAATTTGTTCTCAAAATAAAAGTTAAATTATTTTGTCTTATTTTTTTTTTTTTTTTGTTAACTTGACTGTTTCATTCATAATTCCTCTTCTAGTCTTTTCCTCATCGTCTCCCTTTCTTTTCTTTTTTTCTTGGGGTCAACAAATTTGTTTTCTTCGTTTTTTTTTTGTCTCTATTTCTTCTTTCATTTTTCCTTCTCCCTATTATATCCTTTTCTTTATTCTCTCTTCTTATAGTTTGACTTTTTCTCATTTTTATTAATTTTCCTCTACTTTTTCTCTATTTCAATTTTCATTTTTCGCTTCTTTTTCTTTTTTATCCTTTTTTTCTCATCAACAACCATTCTTTTCTTTCGACTTCATCTTTCTTTCTATCCATCCTTTTAGTTTTATACGAATAGTATAACCCTCAGGCACTAACCAGTGAAAATAATAGATATTATTGTACACCAACAGCTAACCAACGAAATAACTATATCAATTTGTAGCGGATCAAGTTTCTTGAACGTCAATTTCCAGATGTCCAGCGTATACAGAAACTAAAATAGAGGAAAAAACACTTTCAGTGTTTGGCATAAAAATTTCTGGGAATTCAAAAAGTATTGTGAAAACACCGCATATTTTAAAGTATTGGGAGTGTTCACTTAACAAGGGGAAAAAAGCTTTTTACAATGATTTCATATTATAATTTTTCAATGTATTTTATAAAATAATGATTCTCGCCAAATATTAATAATTTTAAATGTTCTGACAAGTATTTGCTTATCTATAAAATACATAAAATTCATATGTTTTAACTGATTTTCGGTGATTTGAAAAATCTGAAAAGTGTTATCCACTTCTCTACATGAAAATTGATATTTTTTCTTAAATTTTATCAGAGTGGAAATAGTTTTTCTTTTCGATCTTTGCTTTAAATTATTCCCAATACAAGTTGATAGTGAAATTCAAATTTACCATCGACATCGTGCAAAATCAGAGTGCTTTCTGCTGCATAAAACTCATTTATCTTCTCATCTGCAGAGTTTGTTGAAAAAGGGTAGTACCTGGATAATGTGATAAAACAAATTTTCTAAATCTTTAAAATCATCCAATTAAGAAGAGTGTTTGTCATGTTTCTGAAAATAATAAAGAAACTTCTCAATATCGAAGACCATGACAACAAAAATAGTATTAATAATAATAATAATAATAATAATAATAAAATTGAAATAGAATAATAATAATAATAATAAAATTGAAATAGAAAAAATGTGGAAATTGAAAACAAGAGTTGTGCCAGTGATAGTAGGTGCACTTGGAATGATAAAAAATGGAACAAAACAACACATTGAAAGAATCCCTGGAAACCCCAGCTTAAGAGATATACAAAAAATTATCTTATTAAGTACAGCCCACACACTAAGGAAAACTTTATCTATGTAATGCTGGGGATGATAGGGAAGATAGAAAAACATGAAATGAAGCCATAACAACACGCCACTACCTGCCTTAGGTCTCCCCGCAGACTTGGTTGGTAGTGAGACCAAAGCAGAAATCGAAATATGATGAAAAATGACATAATAATAATAATAAGCTACAATGCAAAGAAAATCTTGGAAAACTGCTACAATGCAAAGAAAAATCTTAGTACTGCCTGGATAGATTACCGTAAGGCATTCGATAGTGTACCACATTCCTGGATCTTAAAGACTTTAAATATGTACAAGGTATCGCCAGTCATCTTCAATTTCATCAAACAATGTATGTCGATATGGAAAACAATCTTTACCTCAATCATACAAATGGAACCTATAAGTCTGGTGAAATAAACATCAAAAGAGGTATATTTCAAGGTGACTCTTTGTCTCCCTTACTATTTTGCATATTATTAATAGCATTAGCCAGTCAACTTAACGAGACAGAATTTGGTTATAAAATAGCCCAAAAGAAAATAAGCCATCTATTTTACATGGATGACTTAAAATTGTATGCTAAGAATAACAATGATTTGGAAGGTCTTCTGCAAACTGTAAAATGCTTCAGCGAAAACATTGGAATGAAATTCAGTTTGAATAAATGTGCTAAAGCTACAGTTTTAAGTGGATCACTACAACAAACATCGTCAATTAGCTTAGACCCTGCTGTAACAATAAAAGATTTAGAGCCAGAAGAAGCTTATACATACCTAGGTATAAATGAGAGTAACAAATTTCACCATTAAAAAAAATGAAAGAAATAGTGCGTAAAGAGTACTATAGAAGGCTACGACTGATATTAAAAACTGGATTGAATTCTCAGAACAGAATTATGGCCATTAATAGCCTTGCTATCCCAGTTGTCCAATATAGTTTTAACATCTTAAACTGGACTCTAAACAACATCAGGCGACTGGATTCTAAAACAAGAAAGCTTCTTTCTAAGCATAAGATACATCATCCAAAGGCTGATGTAGACCGTCTATACATACCCCGTAAAGAAGGTGGAAGTGGTGTTATTCAGCTAGAATTGTCATACAAGACAACAACTATTGGCTTACTAACATACATAGAAACAACAAAGGACTGGATGATAAAATTAGTCAAACATGAAAACAGAAAGAAAAAATATTCAATAATGAAAGAAGGCAGTAAATACAAACAAGATTTACATTTAGTACATTCTGTAGAAAAGCAAAACAGAAGTCAAGAACCAACTATTGCGGCAAAAAATATGAAAAAGAAAGCCAAGGATAAATCCCTTGAACAGATGAAACAAGGCTGGCAAGACAAACCTCTGCATGACCAATATCCAGAACGTGCCAATAAATCTAATGTTGATAAAGTTAATACTCATCGATGGTTACGTGCATCTGGTTTAAAGTCTGAGATTGAAGGCTTTATTCTTGCAGCGCAAAACCAAAGTCTGTTCACTAGGAACTTTCATGCAAATATTATACATAATAATGTGGATCCAAAATGCAGGTTCTGTGATGAATACCAAGAAACAACAGACCATTTAATCTCAGGAAGTTCTGTACTTGCCTTAGATGAATATAAAATCGTCACGATAAAGTGAGGCAATATTTATATTGGAACATGTGCAAACATTATGGAAAATATGTAGACAAACATTGGTATGAAAATCACCCAGCACCGGTTACAGTAAGAGAAGATGTCAGCATTCTATGGGATTACACCATCTACACAGACAGGAAAATTGAAGCAAATAGGCCGGACATTATTGTTAAAAACCAGAAAAAAAAAACTTGCCTATTAACTGATATGGCTTGTCCAGTAGATTGTCACATAGCAACCAAAGAAATTCGAAAAACTGTCAAAATATAAAGACCTGGAAATTGAAATAGAAAAAATGTGGAAATTGAAAACAAGAATTGTGTCAGTGATAGTAGGTTCCTTTGGAATGATAAAAAAAATGAAACAAAACAACACATTGAAAGAATCCCTGGAAACCCCAGTTTAAGAGATATACAAAACAATTGTCTTATTAAGTACAGCTCACACACTAAGGAGAACTTTGTCTATGTAACACTAGGGATGTTAGAGGAGATAGAAAAAACATGAAATGGAGCCATAACAACACACCACTTAGGTCTTCCCGCAGACTTGGTAGGTAGTGCGACTATAGCAGGAATCGAAATATGATGAAAAAATGACAAAATAATAATAAGAAGAAGAAGGGAAACTCGGAAACTAAGGTTAGGGTTCGAGTACATTTGAGATCATCACAGCAAAAGATACTAGAGGCGAAATGCAAAAGTTAAGGTTGTCCAGAGTTCGATAAAAGTACTGAGGAAGATACTGGGGATTTACTCGAGAAATATTAATAATAGTTGTTGTGATCATTATAGTGACAATGTTTATGATGCTAACAGATTAGCACCACCAACACCAACACCACTAACAATAGTAGCAGTGTCGACTTGATGGCGCTTAGTTGTGACTTCTTGAAATCTTAGTTGTCAGATTCTGTTGAAGTTTCTTCACAAGCTAGTGTCTGTTTAATCAATTATCTCGTTGTAATTAGAGAAGCATGCCTAAACGTTGTCTCAACATATTCCTTGCCAAAAGAATACCATGAAAGATCATCAAAGAAAATAATTGAAATTTGCCAATCAATTAATCTTGTAAATTGATGCGGTATTTAGTCTTTGGGCAACTTGTCAAACCGACAAAATGTGACAGAAGAGATTCGCAGAACTATTCCTCAACGAGAAACGGTAAATTATTCTTATGATAACAAAATAACTCTCTTAGCTGCTTCAATGAATATTACTGATACTATAAGATAATCTTATAGAGATGTAGACAGAATGAAATATATATATATTACCGCTATGAACAGACAAAAAGAGGAAAACTAGTCCAAAATTGTCTGATAAGCTGACCAATACAATACGGGTCTTCTATTGCGGAACACTTTATTAATAGCCATAATTGTGTCGCTAGATTTAGTGTGGACACATTTTCTATCTTAAGCAGGTCCCACTCAAGTTATTATCTCAAAGTTTTGGAAGCCATCTACATTCAATTTTACCCTCTCAAACGGATGTGAGCTGGGAGTCAAATATATGCTCTCTGTGTTTACACATTTGGCCTCCAGCTCATATCCATTTAGTTTTTTTTTTCTCTCTCCCTCTGTACATCTTTTCCACTTTTTTAAAAACGCTAATATCTTCACTCACATCGATGTGGCTCTATTCAGCGAGGTAAGAAACCGGTTGGCCAGCCCTTTTTTTCAATTTTATTTTTTAAAGAAAAATACGATCATTATGGGTGATAACAATCAATTTTGCTTAAAGCGGTAATTAAGTTTTGTATCACTAAACATTTTCTTATATATATATATATATATATATATATATATATATATATATATATATATATCAGCAATAAATAGCAGCTATAAATCTAGGAGAAGATTTATAAATAATCCCAATGGATCCTAGTAATGATCTTCTTCTTCATGTGCCGTGTCTCTTCCATTTGTCTCTGTCTCTTAATATGTTTCCTGTTGGTATCTCTCCTAAACTCCACTCCGCCATCCATTTGCTCAAGCCTATCAAATATATCTCGCTCTGCTTTCTTCTGTCTTTCTTTTCTTCTATCTGTCCTGGGAGTATTACATTCTCTAGGCCCTCTTTCCTCATTACGTATTCCAGGAACCTCAGCTGTCTCTTCTTGTTGTTAACTATTAGTTTTATTTTCATTTTTTATTCTCTCCAATATCTTGCCATTGCTCGCGTGCTCAGTCGATGATATCCCCAGCATCCTTCTGTAGAACTACATTTCTGCTGTCTCAAGCCTCGCCTTCATCCTTGAAGAGATCGTCCAACATTTGCTTCCATACAGAAGAACAGATCACATAGAAGGCCAGCTTTTTTTCCAATGAGACTTTCCTGTCTTTCAGTACACTGGTTAACTTTTGAAATGCACCCTTGGCTATGTTAATGCGTCTTCGGATCTCAGTGCCGCACTTTCCATCCTCTGTCAAAGCGCTTGCCAAGTATCTAAATTTCTTTACTTGTTTTATTTTAGTTTCTCCAACCTATAGTTGGCATTTCGAGGTCTTCTTCTTACTGATGACCATACATTCATTTTTCTTGAACTTTATGCTCAGTCCTTTCTTCACGTTTCTTCTCATTTTCTCTCTGTATCTTCTATAGGAGGTCCTGCATTTTTCTTTCCGTGTCTGCTATCAGCACTGTATCAGCTGCGTATCTTGTGTTGTTGAGATTGTGGCCACCAACGATGAAACTTGGTAAGGAATTTATTTCTCTCAGAAGTGTTTCGCTGTATAAGTTGAATAGATCTGATCGGAAAACACATCCTTGTCTTACGCTCTTTCTATTTTTGTATACCAACTGAATTCATTTTCTATCCGTACGCAAGAGGTTTGCTGCTAATATAGGCTCTTGAATATCCTAATGTTTTTCCCGAAGACTCTTCATTTAATTTTTCTTCATTTTAGTGGATGCCTTCATTTTGTGTCCGACTGGGGTCGATCAATGCAAGTCTCTAGTAACCCGTTGAAATAGCTATTCCTCAAATGTAAAATTTGGATTTACACATGATATAAATGCATATATAATTGTTTACAGGGGAATTTTTATCAATTCTTTAACTAAAACAGTGTTCACTTGTTTCAATGATGTTGATAAATGATATCGACTCCTCAGTTGTTTTTCTAAAATTAACTATAAATATTTAATAATGTTGAGATCTGGTGACTGTGGTGGCCAGATAGGATACTCTATTCCACTAGAATGTTTCTCGTGCCATTCAGCAACAACTTTAGCACTATCAATGGGCGCATTATCATCCTGAAAATGTCAGAAACAGTTCCTGACAATTGTATGAAGTTGATTACTTAAAGTTCTTAAATCGACTTGATTGTTGATTTTAATAATCAATGATATCTGTAAAAAAACAACAATTTCAGCAAAAAAAGTACTACTAATATTAAATAAAAAAACAAAAATTAAATTAATAATTTTAGGTAGAATAGTTTTAGGGTAGAGATTATAGGGTAGAGATTATAGGGTAGAGATTATAGGGTAGAGATTATACGTTTGTGCGCCCGAGTCAAGTGGAATTACTTGTAGCTCTTATTTTCGGGGAAAATGAAAAGCATTGAAATATATAGATAGATAGATAGATAGATAGATAGATAGATAGATAGATAGATAGATAGATAGATAGATAGATTGTAGTACTTCACCTACAAAAGCAAGTTAGTCTCATTCCAAACCATTGTTACATATAAAGATAATCAATTTAATCGGTTGGATAAATAAGATGTGACCTGAAATGTAATAATATACAATTTAATCTGTAATTTAAACTGTCTAATGTTTGTCGTAGATGATTAATATTCACAACAAGATTAAGTGAACTGACAATAAAAGATGTCAAAGACTAAATAATTATTTTGTAAAATGATTTTATCGTCTTAAGTACGTCTTTATTGACGTACTTAAATCAATGCTATATTAATTTTAAAATGCGTTTACTTTGTTTATTACACTGTGCCATATGAAGTATCAGATTGATGATGAATCAAAGTTTGCTGTTATCAAGGTGGATTTAAGTGTGTATCTATTGTATTATTTCTTATTATATATATAAGTATTCAACTGTTAGATCTCATTCTTCGGATGGTTCTTTCGTTACAAACTATGTTTCCGACCAACCCCCTAAAAATATATTGTCTGCGGAGAATATTTGTTCGTATTTACATTGAAACAAAATGTGTCAGTAACAAGAACTAGAAACTTCAACTTGGCAGCTAAAGAAGGAATTGTTAAATAGCAAGAAATGTAACAGTATCTAAATTTCAAGGGTAATGAATTTGTTCTTTTTACAATAATTTTCACCCGTTACAAGACCCAAGTGCCACTCGAGATAGTGGGTTAAAAAATAAGAGGCCAGTTTACGGAAATATGTGGGAAAAACAACTGTTAATCCTAGGTGAAGATTGTAATGATCGAGAAAGCATCTTCTTGGAGGCCCCATTCACAAAGCAGTAGTTCATGGGAAAAAGGTGCTAAAGTGGAATACGGAAGAAGCGAGTGTGCTTCGTTACAATGTGTGTGACGTGGTGGGTCTTAGCTGTGAAGGGTAGAATTGATGAATCTAAGGAATGTAATTCGTCCGAACACTTCCCGTAGAAATAGCGACGGGGCAGCGAGAGTTTTCCGAAGTTTCGTCAGTGAGAAAAAAGTTGTAGGATGGAAAATAATTCATCACTCATGAGAACACGAAGACTCCAGAATGAAGACTGTGTAGCTCCTGCCCATACATGGCAGCAGTACTCCGTTTACGACCTGATCTGGTTCTTGTAAAAGGGGATGATAGAATGAGGAGTTGGGTACTTGGGAAATACTCTTTTCCCGGTATCTTTAACGATGGATTGTATGTAATCGTTCCACTTGTTCGAAAGAGGCCTCCCTCAGAGAACACTCGTTCATTGCGATAGGCGAAAATTTAAGGTCTATTCGGTGGTAATCGAAGTTACGAGTTTGATTTTCGAGGTATTGAATGTGACCAGCCAGTTTTTTTTTCCCTAGTAAACCGTTAGAGTAAATGTCAGAGAGAAGATCAGCTGCCAGAGGCTCTGGTCATCTAAAGTTTTCGAGGCGCACTGTTGTATCATTAGTATATATATTCACAAAAGATCTGAATATACACTTAGGCATATTATTTATGCAAATGAAAAGATAGATAGACCGAGAAACGAGTTTTGAGGGGTTGTCTTGCGTTGATTGTTTGAGTAGCAGAAGACTGGCCTATTAATAATTACGTGTTAAGAAGGACTTGATAATTGATCCCATAGATAGCTTACACATTAACCCTCTATGCTACACTTTGTTAAAGGCCTTTGATCGTCCTTGCGATGTATTTATTGTCTAATGCCTCACTTATTCTATGCGTAATGACAGTTAGGATATCAGCAGTGCACCGAGCCGATTGAAATTCGTACTGCTTGTTGCTCAAGAGGCGTTCGTATTGAGATGATCAACAACCTCCTTGTTGATTATAGCTTCAAAAGGCTTGCTAATCACTCTGAGGGGGCTAATGGATCTATATTAGGACAGATATGAGCGGTCGCCCATATTTCTGAAAACAGAGTACACACTTGACATCTTCCAAAGACTTGAGAATAATTTCTCCTTAGTTGTGCTAAGATCGGAATAACTCACTGTTAATATTTGTAATGACAACCACTGGGATTTTATCTGGGCCAGTAGCCTTCGTGGAGTCAAGATTTTTGATAAGTTAAGGAACTTCCCGGACTGTAATAAAAGAAATATTATGGAGATTGTGCTCTGAGGGACGGAGGAAATTGAGATGTGGATGTCTCACGGAGTAAGTTGAGAAGGCATTTGTCATCTAACGTGGAGTGAGAGGCAAAGATCGTGGCAAAGATCTTTGGTTATCTGATGAGGTTGAGATGATCTCAGAACTATTTATCATAGTGGGCACTGACGCTTTACCTCTACCGAGAACTTGGTTAGAGATTTTGCAGAACTGTTTGCTTTCAACTTTGGACTGAACTACTTTTGCATAGCTACACATTGTATTTTCTAGAACTCTCTTGAAATGACTGTGGGTAGTTCTGAATGCAGCAAATATTCTACTATAGCGTTCTCTCTTATAGATATTGTAGTTGTGGTGCAATGGATATCGGATCAGAATGAGAAATTGGAGAACCCTGTTCAAAAACCTGTTGCATTGACTTACACGCAAATACCCTTAGGATATGATAAATTCCGAGATTTAATCAGTTGAGATAAAATGACAAGTTTCGCAGGTTTCGTTGATAAAAAAAGCGAAATAATTTTGAGAACAGAAGAGAAAATTAATTCTAAAAAATGTAATTAGGAATATAAAAGCTTATATTCACCCAATGTGAAAGAAAAAATTAAAAAATAGAATAAAACAGAGAAAGAAATATAAGACGTGGTCATAATTCCCTCTAACAAACATTTTCAATATTTCACGTTTAATTAATAAATTCATCGAAGCTAATTTCTACTTTCTTCTGAAAAATGTCTTAAGGTGGACGAATTTCTTCTTCGCCAATTTCCTCCTACTCAGCCTTCTTCTTCTTCTATGTGCCCTGTCCCTTCAGAACGTAGGCGATCATGGCTTTCCACGTTTCCCTATCCCTGGTGGCTCTGAGCACGCCTTCCCCTAATACACCATGCAACCCTCGCTCCGTCATCCAACTGATTAGGTCCTTCAACTATGTTATTCGTTGCTTTTCCCTGTCTCTTTTTCCCTCTATCTGGCCTGTTAGTATCAGGTTCCCCAAGCCCTCCTTCCTCATTGCATGTCCCAAGAACTTCAGCTGTCTGTTCCTGATGCTCAGTATTAATTTCCTTTTTGTTTCCATCATTTCTAAGACATCATCATTGCTCACATGCTCGATCCATGACATTCTCAGCATTCTTCTGTAGAACCACATTTCAGTTGCTTCAAGTTTTTCTTTCATCTTTTACAATGTGTGTGACGTGGTGGGTCTTAGCTGTGAAGGGTAGAATTGATGAATCTAAGGAATGTAATTCGTCCGAACACTTCCCGTAGAAATAGCGACGGGGCAGCGAGAGTTTTCCGAGGTTTCGTCACTGAGAAAAAAGTTGTAGGATGGAAAATAATTCATCACTCATGAGAACGCGAAGACTCCAGAATGAAGACTGTGTAGCTCCTGCCCATACATGGCAGCAGTACTCCATTTACGACCTGATCTGGTTCTTGTAAAAGGGGATGATAGAATGAGGAGTTGGGTACTTGGGAAATACTCTTTTCCCGGTATCTTTAACGATGGATTGTATGTAATCGTTCCACTTGTTCGAAAGAGGCCTCCCTCAGAGAACACTCGTTCATTGCGATAGGCGAAAATTTAAGGTCTATTCGGTGGTAATCGAAGTTACGAGTTTGATTTTCGAGGTATTGAATGTGACTCATTGCATGTCCCAAGAACTTCAGCTGTCTGTTCCTGATGCTCAGTATTAATTTCCTTTTTGTTTCCATCATTTCTAAGACATCATCATTGCTCACATGCTCGATCCATGACATTCTCAGCATTCTTCTGTAGAACCACATTTCAGTTGCTTCAAGTTTTTCTTTCATCTTTGATGATATTGTCCAGCATTCACTGCCATATTGAAGAAAGGACAGCACGTAGCAATCCAGTACTCTCTTCCTTGTTTCTAGCGAAATTTTCCTGTTTCTTAATACCTTACTCAACTTCTGGAATGCTTCATTCGCCATGCCAATTCGCCTTTGGATCTCTGTGTCGAACTTTCCGTCTTCTGTTAGAACACTTCCCAGGTATTTAAATTTCTCTATCTGCTTGATTCTGGTATCCCCGACCAGTATTTGGCATTTTGGGCTGCCCTTTTTACTGATGACCATGCATTTGGTTTTCTTGCAGTTTATCTTCTAGTCCTTTCTTGTTGCTTTCCTCAGTTACCTTCTGTAGGAGGTCTTGTAGCTTCCTTTCTGTGTCTGCTATCAGCACTTCAGCCTAGGTGGCATAAAAAGCCGGCTTGAACTTTCTTCTTTGACATTCAGGAAAA